>OZ025215.1:12131610-12161610 GCA_964019055.1 Anthopleura xanthogrammica | reverse complement strand
ACATTTGTCCGACCAAAATGTGTAACAAGTGTTACATTAAGTGTTTCAAGAAGGAAAAAAACAACTTCAAGGTCCCAATCGATACATGTATCTGGCTTCCTCATCAGCAAGATAATTGTGACATTTGCCAAACGTTTCAAACTTTTCATAATGGAGGAAGAAAAAGAAAAAATACAAGGTCGAAAGGACGTCCAGCTAAGAAACTACAAATAACAGAAACTTTATTCGACTCTTTGGAAAAAATACAAAACGCCATATCGAGTGAAATAATACCCGCTGCCATTACAAATAAAATGCCAGCTCTTGAGCGATTTGTCTTGCCACCAGAAGAACTCGTCTGTTCAGTCTGTAAAGAAGTCCTTGACACACCATTACAATGCCCTTGTGAACATCATTTCTGCCGTGATTGTATAACTGAATGGATTTATAACACTGGAAATTTATCAAGTTGTCCCCTTTGCAAAACCCCTGTGAGTGTTGAAACCCTTTCCAAGGTTCCCCGTTTAGTTTTAAATCTTTTGTGCTCCCTCCTGGTGTCTTGTTCCTCCTGCAAAACCCATGTGCGACTTGACTGTCTTGACAAACACGAGGAAAGCTGTAAAGAGTACTTGGCTCAACCGTGTACTACTATGGTATCTGAAGTACTGAAAACCCCTTGTAGTGCTCCTCTATCAGCATCAGAGGAAATTCTAGCGACTCACTTGATGAAGAGAAAAATTCACAACTCTACGCCATCACAAATAATTCTAAAAACAGGGGGCACAGTAAGTATCTTACATCTTTTTGATTTGGGCATAATACTTTTTACATATCAGAGAAAGTCCTTCCTTACTAATGATATCAATATTTTTTTAAGAGATAACTGAGGTCATATTAGAAAGCCCAGTTCAATATAGAGTGCACACCCCGTATTCGTGAAACAATTATTAGCTATGTAACACTTAAATTGAAGTATTTAGTTAACAAATAAGTTGTGAACTTGCTAAGAATTCACTCAGACATGATCGCCAAGATCCGTAGAAGAATTTGCTTTTGTTCCCAAATGTTTTGCTCTAGTGATATTCTCGGTTTTGTACAAAATAACTGCAATTAGACAATACATCTTTGGTTTTGTTTCATAGATATAGGGTGCACATTATAGAAAAATAACTGTGATATTTATATGCAGAAATGTACAATGATAACATACAGGTCTAACTTACAGCTAAACTCAAATTGATAATTTCATATGAAAAGTTTGCTATCAACAAAAATACCTCAAATAATTATGTAACTCAATTCTGTTAACAGCCCCTTCAACTCTCTGTTGTCCAGCAATCCCGGGTTGGCAGTTCTACTGCCAGCAAGAAAACTTTACAACGGAGAGCATCAATGCTGCAAAATGTTCGAAAAAACATCAGTGGGGGGTCTAATGAGGACATCAAGGCTCAGCATATCAGTGAAATTCAAATGATGAAAAGATCTCATAGAGAAGAATTAATCAAGTTGTCTGGATTGAAGCTGTCAGTACCACCAGGACAGGGGTTGGCTATTAAAACTGAACTTGGGATTCCCTGGAATAAAATGCGACACATTAGAAGGTTTGCAATTGTAAATGTACAAAATTCATATTTCTCAGATATACGACTTGTTGTCTAAAACTTTTCAATTAATCCTAACTATTTTTGAACTCTTTTAGGTGGTTAGAAAGCTGGGGTGTCCAAATGGCTAGTGAGAAGGAACAAAGAGTGTTGTCAAAAAAACAAATAATTAGAGATGTTTACTGTGAGGCTATGCCATTTCTTTTTACCAAATCAGGTGGGGGAGGGGAAATACGGATGACTGAGTGTGCTATGATTCAAGATTTGCATGGCCTTGTTCTTGGCTATCTTGAAGAACACAATAAGTAAGTTGATTTACTATACTCTTATTGACAACTAGTCAAAAAGAAAATGAAACACATTGACTATGATTATAACTAATCATAAAAATTAAAAAAAAATTAAAAAAAAGTCAACACAGCCACAAGTTAAAAAAAATATTTTGCAAATGTAGTAACTCTTCAAAACATTTTTTGCAACCTAGACACAACAGCCTGACCTGGCATGATGGCTTAGTGCCAAGTGATGAAATATGGGTCAAACTAGGAGGTGACAAAGGAGGAGGAAGTGTCAAGATGGGCTTCGAGCTGGCAAACGTCGCTAACCCTAATTCCATCAAAAATACAGTGGTATTTTCAATGTTTGAAGCTCCAGATTCGATCCATAATCTTGAAATGGCTTTGAAACAGTATCAGGATGATGTGATCAGTTTACAGCATGAGACATGGATGTAAATAAGTTGTCTTTTCTCTTAGCAAATGCAAATTTTGTATTTTTGCCCAATTTATGTCACAGTGAATCACAATATATTTTTTTGTTTTTGTTTTACAGAGACATGTCCTTTAAACTGTTTTTTTATGGAGATTATGCATTCCTGTGCACTGTTTTTGGAATATCTGGTGCCTGTGGTGAGCATAAATTGAGGGAAAATAATTTATGTGAATTTAGTATCAACTTTACTTACCATATGTATACATGTGCCAAAAAGGAAACCAGTGAAACCTTTTCAGTAGTTACACATGTATAGGAACTCTATATAAAAGTATAAATCAACATTTCATTATAATTAACAAATTGAAAACATAAGCATTACATTATTATAGGCAAATACTGTTGTTTGTGGTGTCTGATAACCCAAACTGAAATGCAAATGTCACCAAATGAGAGAGGAAAGAAGCCAGAAAGAACAATAGAAACTCTGAAAGAGGACAACAAGAGGTTTATCAATGCAGGGTCAAACATCAAGAAGGCTAAATTGTTTAACAATGCAATCCGACCACCTCTGTTTGATATCCCAGTAGAACAGGTAGGAAAAGTTATGTATATATATATACAGTATATAACAAAATAAAAAGAAATTAATATCATGATATATGAAGGTTGAACATTATAATGGAAAAAGGTCCAAAATGTCAGACGGTACAGTTAAATTACTGGTACCTTTTTTCATTACAAATTTACAAACATTAATATAAAATCAATGGGATTTAATGCATGTCTTTTTAAGGTTTGTTTGCCTGGTCTTCATATAAGCATGGGGATATTTAATAGACTCTATGATCTACTAGTGCAAGAACTTCATATGATAGACATCCACATTTCAAATGTAATTAAAGAAGGAGAGGTGAGACTCTGACATCAATTATTCATCAATTTACTTCATGATTAAACACTCATCCAGTTAATTTATGCAAAACAATACAGATTGGAAATCATGAATTCCAAACCTTCATTGAAGAAATCAAAATTCATCAAACCATGAGAGATAAAGCGTCCAATCTTTTGGAAGAAGCATCAGAACTGGAATCAATGGCATCTTACAACACAATCCGATTACAAAATAAAGATGTGGACTTTCTGTTGGATAGGGCAGCTAGCCTACGCAGTCAAGCTAATGACTTAGTAAGTAGAAAAAATTATCTGATATATGAGGCCAACATGGCATTCTCTCACTTCAAAAACTTCAGTGTAAAACAAAAGTCTTATTATTTCAGTCCATAGTACACTGCTAATATTCTTTTAATTAGTTGCATAAATTATAATGTGGAACACATTTCAGGCACTACGTATGGCCTCTGTACCAGTACTGTCTAATGAGGCTGGTCCATGTGTAGATGAACTTGGAAAAGTACTAAAAAAAATAGGGGCAGAGAGGCAAGCTTACCATGGAGGTAGCTTCAATGGCAACCACACAAATAAATGTCTGAAAGTGAGTAACAGTAAAATAAAAATAGCTGTATTAAGTCAATTTAGAATAACAGTATTAAGAAAATACAATATTAAATAAAACTCTTAATTTTAGGAAAACAGTATAAATCAACTGAAAGAAATACCTATCCTGGTGTGCAGCCAATTACTGAAAGAAGTTCTTCCTGAAGCTGTAATAGTTTCTGACAAGTTTGGACAAGTTCTACTCACTTTTGGTAAAGTCCATAGAACTCTAAACAGCTCAAGGAAGCTTGAAGACAATGAAATAGTTGAGTTAGGTAATTATGATTTTCCTTACTTAAAATCTACTTACCGGTACTTGAAATGAAAACATGATATAAAAATCTCATTCATAAGATTTAATTCATTTTTTTTTTTTTACAGAAAGAAATGTGTCAGTGTTCATGAAGCTGTATAGATCTTTTTTTCCAAATGCATCAATTCTTCCAAAAATGCACTTCTTAGAAGATCATGCCCTTGATTGGGTAAAAAGATACAAGACAGGTCTGTAAAGAATTTTGAGTCTGTAGAATTTTTATTTCACTTTCAAACTCATCACACACATTTGCTCAACACCACAGTACAACAGTTCGTACAACAACAACTTAACTATTGGCCATAAATCATATTTTATCAGAGCGATTTTAAATGCCCAAACTACAAGCTAATTAAGTTTGTGCCTTAATCCTTATACAGGTCTTGGATTACTGGGTGAGCAGGGAGCTGAATCCATACATCATGAGTTCAATGAACTGTCCCGAACATATTCAAGCATTAGAAACAAAGAAGAAAAGCTGGAATGCATGATAAAAGAACATAACAGAAGATGCCACCCTGGTAATCAAGATTTGAAACCAATGATCAAAAAAAGAAAGAAAAAAGAAGAATGAACAAACCTTGACAAATATGCTGTTTTTGCGAATTCTAAAGTGAGTATTTTAAGTTAGCAATTGGCAAAGATACTAGTTGCACTGTATTTCACATGTTGTCAATGGAGTTATAAGAATTTAAATATTTGAAAAGCAAATAAGCTTATATTCATCACAGTCTTACAAACATAAAATCTCAAAAAAAATCGTCGTATGTTGACAACTTAAAAAAATACAACTTGTAAACAAAAAAAATTGAAAAATATTTTTGGAAAAGTCCAATGATATACTAACCCTTTGGTAAATTCATATTCTTATTTAGATCACCTGTAGATCACGAGCTTGGCGTAATATTGTCTACATTTGCTGCCGTACGAACACTACTAAAACCTAATTAAAATTGAAGACCTCGATCGGTTGTTGTGATTGAAAGGTGATTCATGCTTTAAATTATTAAGTTAAGTTTCATTGGAAATCATATAGCGATACTTGAAATTTACTATTAACAAAAGCATTCCAGATGTGATGCTAACATGCCGACTATTTTCACAAAAGCTCTTCAAAGTTGCTTTGTTTCACGATCCAATCGATTTTTGGTTCGAGTGGCAAGTCACGAATGGCAAAGTCTCTATCGGCTTTAGCTTCGAATTGAAAAAAATTGAAAATGCCTAGATAAAAAAATGGACATAAAAAATATTTTTTATATTTAATTACCTTGACAGCATATCATTATGTTTTGAACTCACCTGAAACTGGGAAAACTTCCAATCCTGAAGCAATTACGCTGAACATCTCAAACTTCTCAACCATGTGGACCAACCGCCATGTTGTCTCGTAAGTTGTCTCGACTCAGCATTCAGCGAATTCAAGTTAAATTTAGTGAAAATCTTATATCCAACTTTGGAAGCACTCGAATTTAGAATCATCCTACCAATCTAGCTAAAATGCTTTGTTGTATTTATAGATCTTGAGATGAAAATTTACTTTTTTTCAGAAGCTATGAACCTACAACCCTCGAAACCTCGGTGACCAAAGCTACAACCTCGATCTAAAGCAGTCTGGCCGCGTTTTTTGCGCATTCGGAAGCCTGAAACCTAGTGTCCAGTTTTTATTGAGTTGAAACAGCCGTGGGTCACAATGAACGGTGCACGACACTCGAAATCAGAGAAGCGTAGTTTAGATTTCTGTAAACAAACTTATTAAAGGATTTACAGGGCTTAAAACTTCTGTTTTAGAATAAATTTTATCGAGACTTAAACTATAGATTATTGTTGTCAATTAGAGCATCAACGCTTCGCTAAAAAATGGCTAAAAATAAGATTTATTGAACTAAGAATTCTCCCCTGGGCGGCCGAGCTAGCTACAAGATACCATCGTCTCGATATCTCGTTATCAAGTCTATCGAAAATCAAATACGAATAAAAGAAACGATGTTACTAGTGATAATCATGATGAAGGTCATGATCGTCATGATTTTGAAGACTGAAAATATCCCATTTTTCACTGAATTTCTTTGAAGCTAATGTCATCGGCGGAAAAAAAGTTTTGTTCAATTGCTTCAAGATCGAGGTTGTACTTAATGAATAGTAATTATCTCCTAAAATTATCGCTAAGAAGTTTGAACTTTTCTTATTCATCCATCATTGATAACAGCGTTTTTCTGTAGTGTTTTCGAGGTGTTTTTACAAAAGGTTCTTTACGTGTCCAAGTCAGTCTTGTTCACTTACAATGTGTCAAAATCCTAAGAGGCTTCACTTCTATCTTTTGTGCATTCAGATGAGAACTAAATAGTTATTAGGATAAAACAACTTGATGTATCGCGAGTTTTTTTTCATTGTTCTGGTGTTAAAACGAAACCGTTGATTCTCGATAAAAAATTAAAAAGAGTATTTTTTAGACTGAAATATTCGAATAAATGTTGTTGAACAACAAATTCACATCAAAGCTTTTTCTAAGAAGATAAAATTCTAAACATTGAATTTGAACTGAAATTTTAAGAAGCGAAAATTTGGGGTAAAAAAGTGAATTTATAAAATTAAATTTTCTGTAAAAAAGCAGCGAAAAATACAAACAAAGCGAAAAATTCTCTAATTGCTCAAGCGCGAATGATTTGTTCATGGTTTGTGAACGGAAAACTTCATGCCCCGGTTCCAAGGAACAACCCTTTTGTTGAGGCGGAATTGTGAAGTAGACATTGACACAAAAATAGAATAGTACTAATGACCCTCAACTCAGCCAGAGTTTTTATGACTTTTCTCTGCATTACTAACCTTTAAGGTTGATATCCTGATATCCGAAGACTTTATTCTTAGCTAATATTACAGATAAAGCCAGCAATAGCGCCCAGAATAAGTGGAATCTTGACATCTTGGTTCGTTGAGGAGCTACGCAGAACTAAAGATAGACGCTCAGTCGCTGCGATCAACCGCCTTTAGAATCTATAGAAAAATAAAGTCCTTTGATTAATATTGCGTAGAAATAGATAATGTACCATAGAAAATCCAAAGCGTGGGCAGGTAAAAAGCAATGACGATCAAGTGAGCAGTGCGTGATCCTAGTGATTGATGTCTCTGGGCTAGACCGAAAGGCGCGCTATTTCAGCTCAAACACACTGGCTTATTTTCTAAACGTCAGTGAAGAATTTCCGTCTTGTTTGGAAGGAATTCTTCGAATAATTGTCTTAATGAAGCCTGTACTTTAGAAACGGAAGTATAGATTGACTTGAAATTAAAAAAGTAAGATTATAAGCGCGATAATTGATGAAAAGACAGGATCATTAGAGACAAAACTAAGATCTATTTTGCGCTCTTACTTCTAACAAACCATAGATTCTATTTGTAATTCATCGGAAAAAATCAGAACGGAACTCCGAACTTCATTTTCCTGAATTTCTTCTTAATTAATGATTCCTCTAGATAAAGAATATTAGGTTATTTTTCTTATTAACACAGGAAAAAACCGCTGAATGTTTACAGCCCTACGCATTCATATAAGAGGGCTAGAGGCCAACCCAGAGGTGGGGAGAGTTTGGTGTCTGGCTTTTCTTGCCACCACGCAGAATGAGTGTCGAGTATCGGGACTGAATAGGACTCACAAATAAACTAAAAATCATGTATTCTAATAGACATTGCAAGATTACCTCAGAGATGTTAGGTTTATGCCTTTCCCCGCTTCCCGCTTTCAAAAAGAACGTTAGAGAATTGAAATCACCGAAAGAAAGTGAAAAACAACATCGTGGCTCAAAACTAATTCATATTTATTGGAAAAAAATACAAGGTGAAATTTCTAGAATTAAAGAAAATAATTAAATCAAAGTTGTTGTTTTCTACTTTTATTGATACCATTCCGATTCAAATTAATGCTCTGAAGAAGCGCTTAGACACTCTAGCCATGCCATTGCCATATTGAGTTGAGTCTCTAAGCATCTTGTTTTATCTCATAAGGTGTTCTCTTCGGTAGTTTAGCTTTCTAAGGTCATTATTATCATTATCGGTGCGTTTAATCTTAATGATACGACAATTACAACGAGAGAGACCGAAAGAGTTCTTGAAGAACTCTTTTAAATGGGATTAATGAAATGAAAGAAGAGAATGAAGTGAAGCGCACTAGATTTTTTTCTGGATGGATTTAAGTATCTGTTTACATTTAATGCTGTTTTTAAAAATAAAACATCTGCGCTCATGAAGTAATTAGAAGAAGATACGAGAAAGTAATACTGCATGTCTAGATAAACAAAACAACTGAAAATAGTCTTTAAAAAAGTAATGTGAAAACGTATGCGAGTAGAAATGAAATGGGAGGATGACGAAATGGGAATAAAAAAAGAAAGGGAAAAGATGGATGGGAAACTGAGATGCGTGAAATGATTCGGAAGAGGCAAGAAAAAGGAGATAGTAGAAGAGCAAGAAAAGAAAAGAAAGAAAGAAAGAAAGAAAGAAAGAAAGAAAGAAAGAAAGAAAGAAAGAAAGAAAGAAAGAAAGAAAGCAGAGAAAGGTAAAAAGGATGAAGAAAAGAGTCTGACCGAGAAAAAAAAAGAAGAATAGAATGTGTTCAAAACAAACAAACCAGCATTGATGGTGTTACAGCACAACAGCTGATAGCGGTGACCATTAAAAAAAAAATTAAAACCACAAAGTTGAATGCAAAAACAAAACATGTACAATGTACGTGATTATTACATCGAAATTAACACAGTAAACAGAAAATACAAGACTAATGGTAATGTGAAAGGTTTTTTGAATATGAAGTTATGATCGATCGAATGATGCATGCACGATATTTGACATGAGGAAATTTAGGCAAGAAACGACATCAATCAACTATGGCTGACAATAAATGCACCGGGCAGGAGAAGGAATAAATACGACTCATTTTGAAAAAAAAAATTACTCTACTGAAATAGCTCTGCAGTATGCACGTAATACATCCAATATCATGGAGGTTAAGTTTTACTATACTAATACTTTTACTAATACTTAATGTAGCAAAAAACAAATCAAATTGATCCCTCACTGATAAATGAAGTAAAACCCGCATTAAAAAAATATTAAATAATATCAAAAATCTTACCCAACAGTATATACCAGGCACAGTTCGTACGGGGACAGATATCGATTATTAGTCCGGAGATCTTTATCGTCGAAAGTGATTGATCATGATATGAAATTCATCTCAATTATTTCATGTTTTCCACTTAAAACTTGCTGACGTTTTAAAATTTGAATGTCATTGAAACTGGCATTTTTCCTTATGAATCGTTGTCAGAATTAGAAACTGAAATACACATTAAGAAAAGTGATATACAGCGGTGTTACGTAATGTTATTAATATGTTCCAACAAAACTAGGAAACATTTTATCCAAATGAATTTTTTTCGAGGGGAATTTTTGCTTCGTAAACCGAAAGAACTGAAGTTGTGGAGACATTGTTCTTGGAGCAACAAAACGAAAGACACATGTACAGATAATCAGATTAGTATCTGACCCATGTAGATAGAAGTTGGATAATTGTATCCCAAGCTATCGGCTGAAACGGGCAGGAAAGTAAATAAGTTATTGACTATGGACTTTGAACTAGTAAAATTTTACAAAAGGTTAAAAGGTTACGAATAATAATAATAATAATAATAATAATAATAATAATAATAATAATAATAATGATGATGATGATGATGATAATAATAATGATGATAATAATAATATTAATAATAATAATATTAATAATAATGATAATCATAATCGGATAATAATAATAATAATAATAATAATAATAATAATAATAATATTAATAATAATAAATAATAATAATAATAAATAGATAAATAAATAAGATAAGAAAATAAAAGATAATCTTAACCTAACTGTAATAATTTTCGAAACTGAATTACCACAAATAACAGTATTAATACTCTCGGCTTGCAGTTTCAATTTCGATTCGAACACTTTAGAAGAAATAGGAGTAATGAATGATACTGTATATTTTTTCGGTATTACTGTTTATGTTCATGGTTATGTAAGTTACAAGGGTCTTAGGACACGAGCCCTAAACACGGGACATGGTTTTCCGACTTGCCAATGTGCTTGAAACTTAAAGAATAGTTTAGAGGAAGTTCAGGATGAAACTCAGTGCTCTTAACTAAATCATTACTCACAATAGAGTCACAAGATGAAAAGGTCAGAATAAAATCACATGTTTTACGTACTGTTAAAGTCGAAGTAAGCACTCTTATGTCAGTCGTCTTTCTTTCTTCCTTTTTTTCTTCCAGTCACAGGACTTTCACATTAGATAGGAAAATAATCTCTGCGAGGTCGATCGGTGAAAACCCTTGCTTGCTTTCACGACAATAATGCTTCAAGCAATTTTATGACATTTATCATTATCATCAAGTAATATAATAATAGAAATTCATCATGTATGCGAAGATTAATATGAATGACGAAGGAAGAGATTTCGAACTCTCAAGAATACAAAACCGTAACTTCTGAGAAGAAAAACGTGATAGATTTTAAGGATAGTTGCCAGGATAATTTTAGAAAATTACAGAATTGTAATTGATATGAATCATTGTTAGGAATAACAGGAATGAACGAGAACCAAGAAATGTAATATCTTGTTGTCACTTGTGGTAGAATAAAGGGCAGATTTCTTGTTACATTGAATTGAAATGAATTTTTGTAGTTCTACAAAATAAGGGAAGGAAAAAGGAAATTAAGAGAGAAAAACAAATGAACGAATAAGAGACGAAGAATGTAAAGAAAGTAAACATGAATAAGTGAAAGAAAGAAAAAGGAAAAAAAGAAAAATTATGAGGAAAAAAGTAAAAGAAAGCAAGAAGAATGAATAAATGAAAGTAGAAATAAAAGAAAGAAAGAAAAATGGAATTAAAGAATGGAAAAATCAGAGAGATAAAGAGAGAATAAGAGTGAGAAAGAAAAAAGAAAAAAGAAAAAAGAAAGAAAAAAAATGACCGAGGAAAAGAAATATTTTAATAGAGTAAAGGATTGATAGATACAAAGTAAGAAAGTAAGTAAGAACTAGGAAAGTAAATGGGAAGGAATAAAAAAAAAACTGCAATCAACGAGTTTGATCAACTGATGAAGGTAGAAGTTGCTTACTCCTATTATTTATTGTTTAGTGGCAAACTTCATGAAAAGAAAAAAAAAATTCTACAGAAAATTTCCACAAAATTCTGAAGTGTTATCAAAATATGTTTCAGCTTTTTTCCCTGCTATTAATCATAGCTTATTGCCTTATGGTATCATATATCATGTATCTCAATCTCTCTCTTGTAAATGTCATTTCTATAAGCGATCTTCTTTCTACGCAAGTGTCTTTGCACGTTTACAAGATATCACGTGGATACGGTGATTATTGATTCGGTATACCTCCTCCGGGCTGAAACAGCTCCAGGGCATCGATTAAACCTTTATATCTATCCACGTATCACTACTTATCCTCGCTTTTACAAATCTAGAGGCTTCCTTTAGGTATTAAGAAATAAGCGTAAAATCGTTAAAAGTTGTCTGTGTATTTTGAAAAGAAGTATGGATTTGGATACCGAAGGTATAAAGTGAACTGAGTCGCGTCGACAGCCAACAAACGACTCCAAAATCTAAATAACCTCTGTTATACTCCAGTGCTTTGAACGCTGTAAAAATATTACCCAGTACAACCTTGTCTCATTCAAAATTTTCTTAATACGGAATTAAATTTTTTCAACATTCTCAGTTCTGCGACGAAACATTATCAAATGCTTAACTGTGGTAAAATAAATAATGTATGCGATCCCTGCTGGTGAAGTATAAAATTCCTTTCGTCCAAAATGGTTTTTGTACGGTTTTGAGATACTCGATCAATCTGACTAGCTTGTGTTTAGAGGATTGCATGTCAAAGGTCTGTTACTCTGTAAAATATAACTGGTTCCACGAATTCAATCACAACTTTCCTCGGCTGTATGAGTAGTAGGCAGGGCATTTGGGTTGCCCACTCTTTCTTTGAAGAAAACTGACAAATATGGTTTTCTCATGAAATGCGACTCAAACATCTTAGTCTTAATATCACTGTAAGTAAAACATTTAAGGCAAAAAAAAAATTATTTTCCATGAAAAAGTACTGCTGAAGGGGTTGTGCTGTGCAAGCGTAGACTCACTCCTGCGACAACGTGCAGTGAAATTGCAACAAATAAACTTACGAAGTTGAAGTTAGGTTTTTGCTT
The DNA here is from genome assembly GCA_964019055.1 of Anthopleura xanthogrammica. Classification (NCBI taxonomy): domain Eukaryota; kingdom Metazoa; phylum Cnidaria; class Anthozoa; order Actiniaria; family Actiniidae; genus Anthopleura; species Anthopleura xanthogrammica. The sequence continues at coordinate 12,149,239 of OZ025215.1, read as the reverse complement.
TTCTTTCGATGACAGACACGCAAGACTTATGTCAAAATTGTACCAATTTATAAACACATTAAGTTGGCGAGTAAATTTATTAACTTGTACTTACTTTGCTTTTGCAAACGCAGCAAAATATGCTCTCATCAACGGTTAGATGTTCCCTTGAAGCAGAATCTGATGGAAATAGCAAAGTCTAAGTGAAAAGTAAAGCGCTGGAAACGACAAGAAGACAACGATGATTAAAAGGAACTGAAGCGAATAAACTACTTACGGCAGACCTCACGCAAACAAAGCCATTAAAACGTTCTGCTAGAGTCGGCAAGCAACACAGTGCCTCGTCCACCCTGCAATGCCAAGGCAAACTCATCTGCATAAAGCTCAAAAAGCAAGCTTACGTCAACATCCCCGGCCACAGAACTACTTTCAGACGGATTCGAGATATTTCATTTTCAATTCCATTATATTTCAAGTCCTTTGTCCTTTTATTATCGACATTTTATCTCGGAGTTGAGCCGTAATGTTTCTATAACTTGGGGCGGTTGATGGCAAATGGACCAATTAACCACATGATGAATAAGATTAATAACGAAGAAAAGTATTTATCTGGTATAAAACCGCTTAATACCATTAAAACGAGTGAGTTTTGAAATGCTTTTAATAATTGATGTAAGACACTGTTATGTGAGTGAAGTTTAAGCTTTATTAAAGGTTTTTTTAAGCACTTGTATGGACAAGCTTTTTGAAGTTTTATAGAGAGATGGGAATTATACAACTGTTGTATGTTTTAGCCGGGATTACAAATGAGTTCAAGGACCACGTGTTGTCTCTTACAAATCTGCTGATAACGTTACGACCATTCTGCAAGGCTGTTAAAGAAACTGGACTCTCCTTCGCAACAAACGTACCCCCCACCGAGGCTTCTCAGCTCTTCCATTCAAATATTTTTTTTTTGCATTCAAAGCGCTTTACCAAGCAAATCCAAATAACAAAGATAATTTTTTTTGGAACCCCTTGCCCAGCGATGATATCAAAAGTAAGATATTTGAAGGACTGAAAATATTTGGGACAAAAATTCACTCATTACGGTTTGTTGAAAGTTTATGAATTCGTAAATACAAGAAATACAAGAAAAGCTTTTAATTAATTAATAAATTATTATCAATCTTTTTATTTTGTGGTCAGGTGTTTAAGGTTAAAATTGAGTGATTACCATCAAATGTTACAGGGACAGGTAGGCTATGCGAAATGAAATCCTTGAGAGTTGAATACATTTAGTAACCTAGAAAAGAAAAGAAAAAACGGTTATAATAGCAATTCGTTATTTTATGTCGATCATGTTGGGAGTGATTGCTCAGTATCCTGAACAAGAGACTCGTGAATAAAGCACTTGATGCTAGATCGAATTGATAGTTAGAAGTTGATTTTTTCGGAGGGAGGAAAACTGGAGAAAATGCCTCGAAGTAGAGAAGAGAACCAACAAGAACTCTGGTCACCAAAGATGCGGGCGGGTCTAGGGACCTTACTTTGTTAAAAGGAGGATATCAGAGTGTGTAGATGGAAGTTAATATCCCACATGTGTGACAGAAAGGACTTTAGTCCACGTTGGCGGGTTGTGATGAAAGGGAAAGGTTCAACCACATCCCAAGATATCGTATCCCGTATTAAAATATGTCGTGTGCGCGGGAAGAGGTCAAAGGGTAAGATAACATTTAGTAATATCAAATTAGATTAGCGAAAGATCATATCAATGGGTGGGGAGGGTTCAGGAATGTGCCATAAACACGGGAAACCCACGCTTAGTATTTGCGATTATTTTTTCCATTTCATACTGCAGTTTTGAAATTAAAAAGCGAAAAGTCAAAACCGCTAAAACTGTTTGTTTGAATTTTTATGCTTTGTTCAGAGTAGCAGTATCATTGCTTTGTGTGAAACTACGAAAGAGTTTCAGATATATCGTGTTGTTAAATGAAACAGGTCAACAAATCCAGGAAGGTACGGTGGAGGAGAAAAATGTTTTTTTTTTACACGGCATTTTCTACAAATGATAAAAAGGTCTTTATTCCTGTCATTACTGGAATAGCAAGATATTAAAGCGTTGATTGGCAGGAATGGTAGAACTATCCAATGACCGTTGTGCTGCATTCGGGCAAAGCCAATTTATCGGGGGTGAAATTTTCCGTGAAGTGAACAGAACAATCATAGATAGCCAACAACAATAACAAAAAAAAAAGATACAGCCGTTGTAGTCAAGAAAAGTGTCGGACAAGAACAGTACCAACCGTACTGGCAACGAACGGCTTGTACGTGGTAAAGCAAAGACAGTTTAAAAAGGAGAAATTTCCCATGGCGAATGTAAACTGGAAAGCCACAAACTAACGATAACAATATTCACAATATCCGTTCTACTAGTAGGTAATATCATATCCATCATCAGTGTTCACCATCTTGAGGGAGGGGCAGAAAAGAACGGTCGCATTTTCTAAATTGATTTATCAATCAACGTCTCATAAAACAGGGATAATTAAGTTTCTGTTTCGCCTTTGTCAGCATCCAAGTGCTTGACACAAAAGGTATACATAACAGTTAGAGGACCTGACATTCTTAAATTCCAAGACGAAAATTTATTGGGATCATTTCATTAAGTAAAAAGCAAAGTTTACTTTCTCTCGAGTTGGTAAAAACATATAGGTTACTGTATGTAATGAAGGGGTTAACAAATATAAAGGACAGCATGATTGGGAAGTGTACATGTAGTTAACTCTAGGCATGATGATAGAATAACATTCCAGTCAGATAAGGCATAGATGGGCGTGGAAGCAAAGAACATAGGGTTAACAAAACACTTCACAACCATAACATGATTTATAGATAAAAGATGTTAAGAGAGATTAGTATTCTAGGTGTGGTGAGGTGGGATAACATGTTTGCTGAAGGTAGGTTGACGGGGAGTGTGTGTTTGGGTGGTCAGTCAGGGTTCCCACTCATCTGGAAAAATAAGATTCCCTGACTTTTCCCTGACCAAAAACTATTTTTTACTGACCACACTGGGCACTTATTCTACGAAAAATGTTAATTCGACCACAGTAAGCCCAACTGAAAATTCTGAATTTAAAAACGATTTTGTGAAGTGTGACAGAAATTCCCTGCCTTTTCACTGACTTTTGGGTAAATTGCAAAATTTCACTGACCAAAATCAAAATTCCCTGACAATTCCCTGACCTTGAAAAAAATTCAGAATTCACTGACTTTTCCATGACTATGAGAACCCTGTCAGTTAACAGATGGCAACTCAAGCAGAAATCAAACCTATCATTAAGTAAACCTTCCTTTATCATCCCAAAAAAAAAAAAAAAAAAATCCGAAGAGCATTTCAAATAAAGTAAGAAATTAATGCATGAATGAAAAAATATATGGGAAAATGCTTTAACAAAATAATCTTAGAAAACCAAAGGCAATGTCCAACTCAACTCACCCAAGAAAGTCATCAATATCCATCGTTCTTGCTCTCATTTTATCATATCCTCCATCTACTAATATCTTGTTTATTTTTTCTTTGATGTTAAAATCAGCATCTAACATCTGGAAAGCAAAATAATGAAAATTAAGAACATGAAAAGGATGCCATATGTACACTAGTGATGTCATGCGCCAGCAGAGATACACAGAGGGCAGCAGACTTTGTAAAAGCCTAGGTACAACTGCGATAACCTGAACTAGGAAACTAAAGAATCTAAAAGGATAAGATGAGATGCACAAATGGTAGAATCTGGATGGAGTTTGGTGGTGATGATACCATGTACAGTACATGTACTTACTACACTGTTTAATGAGCAGTGAATTTTGTAGTTCTTTTCTAACATCTCTGTGACTGGCTTAGAGCTGAAAAATAAAGCTATTCAATTAATATTTAACACTTAAAGAGTGTGTAAAAGGTAGAATTATTAATGATAATTAAGGTTCTTAATAATTATGGTCATATGGGGAATGGGTGACGCTTGTTTCCCTTACCTAAAACCAGCACTTAGGGTCTTGTTCTTTCGTACAAAAGCAATTCGGACCAGTCCATCCCATTCCTTAAGAACAATTCAAGATTCAAATCGAACATCATTTACCACCAAATTTATGACTGCAATAGACCCCTTTCACCAATTCCCATCTTGGGGGTCAAAACAAATGAACTGCCCCCCCCCCCGAGGATTGAAATCTTTTGTGATGTTAATATTTTTCATTGTTTTGTCCCCCAGGTTGGGAATTAGTGCATGGGGTCTATACAGTACCTGGGAAAGGGATAATGCATTTATATTTAACTTTCAATGCTCGTTCCTTTAATTTACAAGTAAGTACCACAGAAATCAATGTGTGTTACCTTAAAATTGATTGGGGGCGGAGGATTCTTTGGTTCTATTCTGACGACACTTGATTCTACTTTTGGAGGAGGACGAAAGTTATTTTTGCCAACCTGGAGAGGAAAAAAGCTCATTTTTGACCTTCCTTCCGAGTATTTACTTTATGAATCAATACACATTATTTCAAACCTTCATTAAATGGTCAACTCTTGCAAGTAACTGTGTATTGATTGACAGTCGGCAGTATAACTTATCACCAGGTTTTGCGATAAGTCTTTGTGCGAATTCTCTTTGGAACATTAAAACGGCACACCTGTAATATAAACAGTCAAATTATGTATAATACCTTATATCTTAAGAATTTGGGGTAATCATGTACTTAATGACCAGCTGACGTGTTGGTTGAACATTGCTCTATACATGGCTGATACTGTAGTACTGTAAGCAAACACTCGGTCAACACAGGGCTGATAGTTGATCAACAGTCGGATGACAGTCGACTGACACAAAGTACACGATAACCAGAATTTGGAGTTATAACAGTAAGTATAGACTTTTAGGATTTAAATTTTCTCTTCAAAATACCTGAAGAATGGTCTGTGTAAAAGGAGTTTGAATACAAAAGGAGAAGAAATCTGCAATGATTATAAAGAAAACAATACGACAATTAGAAAAGTGTCATGCATTTGATTTTAGCTGTTATTCCTTTGATTCCTTTTTTTTTTGGTAAAACTCACCTGATATGGGAGATTTGCTACACAAACATCGAAGAATGGAAGATCTGTTTTCAGGACATCACCAACCATCACACTGAGCTTACTTGCTTGTGGTCTGAAAACAAATAAATTATCAATATAAGTTTAGTGGAAAAAAAAACACAAACAAAGAAAATAGTAGAAATAATAATAAAAACGTAAGTGGTTGTTGTATTTATGCACTTATCATTTGCTTCCCCATGGGTTGACCCCCGGGACACCCCCGGGAATGTGCAGGGAATGGTATGGTTTTGGTATTCCTTTTTGTCCCTGCAGGGGAGGGGCATTGTTCAGTTTTGGAAGTGAATATGCTAGGCCACAGGGATGTACCTACGGGATTTGTTCAACTTTAGTCAGCGGTATATCGCTCCAGGATAAAGATATTTTTGCGCCATTTCACATTTGTGTGTTATTTTTGCCAATAAAAGGTGCTGTGTTGTAGGTTAATACTCCCCCAGGGGAAGGGCTTTTTGTCAGGCATTTTATGCCCTTTTCCAAGGGGCTTTCAATGTTTTTTGTTTGTTATAAAATTAATTTCCCGGGGGTGTCCAAGAGGTCAACCCACAGAGAAGCAAATGATAAGTGCATTGGCTGGCGATGTTCTCAGCATTTTACAAATTAGGTTCAATGACCCTTAGGTTGTCTTCTTCAGGCTTGGACTTCTTCATATGTATGAATATTCTTGTGAAACTTTATAAACTAGCTAAATCATAAAATGCTGAAAACATCCCTAGTTAATTACAAAATAATTTATGTAAACCTTCAACTTACGTTCCTTGTACTCTTTTCTGTAATTCAGCAACCATACGAGGGTCCAATTCACAAGCTATAACCTTTGAAAAAAGAATACGTATTGTGAACACTTTAAAAACTGATGTCCACTCTCATCTCTAAACTCATATCTTACAGCTGTACTCCCCCTACCCCTTGTCCCCATAGAATCTGATTGAGTCCACTATGACAACTTTCCCTACCCCCACCCCTCAAAAACTGAATCGTTGTTTGAGGTGCATTCATTCATGGCGTTGTCATATGTCGTACCTTTTTTGCTGTCTCTAATAATTTGACAGTCAAGTTACCAGTTCCTGGACCAATCTCAAGTATTGTGTCAGTAGATCTTAAGCCAGCCTAAAATAAAGAAATGTTTGCAGTACTATCATTTATTTTAGTGTAATCAATGATACAACACCAGTTGAAATATATTTAATTGTACATTTTCTTTTCAGCACCCTATTCAATAAAGACGTCAATACTCACCTTTTCTACAAGACTTGTTATAATCAAGGGGTTTTTTAGTATATGCTGCCCATGCTCAGTTTGAAAACGGAGACCTACAATTATTAAAATCAATAAGAAAGCCCAACTTCATCAAGTCTAAATCTACACATTTTCACGTAGAAATACTCTAAAAATCAACCACATCCTACCTTGTTGATATGGCTGACTTTCTATATGCTTTCGAGTCTTCTTTTCTGACTTAACTTTGGGCATTTTGAGTTGAAACAAGATCGATAAAGACGAAAAAATCCTTCCAGATGAAGTTTTGTCGCAATGTTTACCACGTGTACCAGGCGTTCCTCGTACGACCGCGTGGGACTAGTACTCCTGAAATTACCGCTGACCTTATAAATAATATTTCGCAGGCACCATCGTCAATTCAACTTACAGATTTTGTTCAAAAATGCCTTAAAAATTTACTAGTTTATTAGACAATGAAAAGATGGTTGGATAAATGGAATAGCTACAAGTACAGATTCGTTCCATGGATTACTTTCAACCTGAAAAACAGGTGTGCATTTTACTCGATTTGATTTTGATAGTACATTTTTTCCTATAATTTTTAAAGGCTGTGTTATTTCTTATTTCATGTACAGGACAGTGAGAGAGGTGCCAAATGTGTCACAAGACAATATTATACCAGAAAACACACTACAACAGTTGTTAACAGGCATTTTAAGTGCATTGCATGAGAATGAGGCTAGGACTGACACAGTTGAACTTAACACAAGAGATACAGCTTTGGAAGTCATGAAAGAAATACTTGGATACAAAATACAGAGGAAGCCAAGTCTACTGTCAGGGGGAGGAGAGGGGTTATTTGTCACCCAAGGGGTAGTCTCCAGGGGGAGTCTCATTGCTCTATACCCTGGTACTGTGTACTGGCCTTATGAACCAATCTTCTTCCAGTCCATCGCTAATCATTTTGTATTCCGATGCGTCGATGGTCTTCTTATTGATGGAAATGACCGTGGAATCTCTAAAACTATTTTCAGGTAACTTATAAAGATCTTTTCTGTTGGCTTGGGCTACCTAGAGTGATAAGAATTCTGACAACAAATGTATGGTTATTTATTTGGTAATTAATATATATTTAATTCTTATCCAAACCTGCGACATTGTACAAGTGTGTGTTGTTCTCATAATTTATTTGTATGCTGCTCTTTATCAATTACAGAATTAGACAATATGACAATATGGGAGGGAAAAAAGTGGAAGTTTCTCTTGAATTCTTTCTTTCCCACTGTCTCATCCTCCTTACCACAGGTAACCCACAAAGAGTTTTCTCCTGCCTCAGAGTGCATTGGTTTATTCAGATCATACAAGAGTAAACCCAAGCTCAGATAGATTTGAGATGAGGTGGCCAGGGGGTGGGAGAGAAGGAAGATGCCACAGATACCCAATAGTTTCCATGGATAATATTATCTCTTGTTATATACTCATAGGTCGAGTGGGTTGCGTGACCAGTTAGGACCATACATGCCCTGTGATCTATCCTGGTTAGATGGTACATTTCATAATCCATTAGCTGTTGGACAGTATGCTAACAATGCCTCCAAGAGGCACCCTGCTAATGTAGCATATCAAGAACTTGATATAGTCATTGAATCTTTCCCTATCAACTTGCTGAAGTATATACCCAATGTGTGGTATGGTGCAGATAACATCGGGAGAGACAATGCCTTTATAAGAACTGTTGCACTTCTTTCAACCAGGGAGATAAACGAAGGAGAAGAAGTATTGTCTTCTTATTTTACAGTCATACACTAATGATACTTCTAAAGCTTAGCTTGCGTACAGTTGCTTCACAGTCTTCCCCCTACAAGGAAAAAATGTTTTTTCCCTGTAGAGGGGAGGGGTGGGAAACAGCTGTACACAGGCTACTAAATCTAGGGTAACATTTATTGTATATATACATGACTAGTCAGGACTATATGTTATGCAAGAGGCTTGTTCATAATAATCTTTATGTTGAAACTTCAGTACCTACAAAAGAAGAGAAGAATTAAAAAAAATATTGTTAAAACTGTGATTATTGTAAACAGGCTTAATAATAATAAATAATACAGCAAATTGTATTTTATTCTTTTTAAAAACATTTCCATCAAATATCTGATTGTGTCAAAATATATCTGTTTATTTTTATGAAATCAATTTATTTACCTCATTTCCCCAACTTGTCCATCTTGGTGTTAGATTTCTTGCAAACATCTCCAAAAACCTGCCTTCTTTATTGATGTAATCCCCTAAAACATCTTTAAAAATATGAAATTTTTTTTTAGTTATTACAAACTCTATCTCGGGGGATGAGGAGCGAAAGGACGTCTGTTTTCTCAGGCTAAATTATTTGGGGATGGGGCTGAATTCACCACAGCTCACCCCTTTCATTCTACCTTGTATTGTTTTTTGTCAAGGTTTTTTGCTTACCAGAAAGAGGTGGTTTTCTTGAATGAATTTGACAGGGAACACTACATATAACCATGTTTGTCGGAATTGATTGTAAGCCAATTTTTCCTCTGCACTTATCCAGATGTCTAGATTCTTTACCATCAGTACAAACAATGGTATCTTCTATAGTTTCTTTATCACTGCTGGTATTGACCATGGTATTTGTCTTATCTGTGGTTATAGGATCTGATAAGCATGATTTTGGTTGATTGGCATCAGAACTTTTAGTTGATTTGAATCTTCCTATTATTAAAGTTTCATAAGGTTTTTTGTGTGGTGAGTCTAGATCAATAACAAATTCTCCTGTTCTTGTCACCTACGAAATAAAAAAAATAAATACAATGGTCAATATTAGGTTGGCTGTGGTATTACAAGACACAGGAAACCCATAAAAACGCAGAAACCAGATGATTTTTTCTTACTTTGACCCAGTACCACTCAGCCAGTAGCTCAACACCCCAGTGGGGGAGTAGCTCTTCTCTGGTGAATCTGATATATTTTGGTTTATTGGTGACCCATACTACTACAAGTGCATTATGGGATAGTAACTGGGGTACTGGAAGGGACTTGATTTGCCATAGAGACATGAATGAGTACCTGAAGATTAGAATGAAAAATGCTTACCAAATGAGAAAGGATTACACAACTGTATTTAATATGCAAAATGAATGAAATTTCAATGAATGAATGGGAGGGAGGAAAGATGGAAGGGAGGAGTGAGGAAGAGAAGGAGGTAGGGAGAAGGGGGGTTTGAATGAACAAAAAGAAGTTAGTTAATATGGTAACTTTATGTTCTTTCGCTTTTATCTTACTTGCCAGTTCTCTTAGCAGACTTGTTATACCAAGGTGGATCAATAACCAACGCATCAAATAAACCTTTGGATTGGGCTAAGGAACATATAATCAAATATCGATTTAATACAAGACACACTATACTGTCCAACCAGGGCTCTAAAATTGGGGTTTAACTATGCAGATTGGTAGGGAGCGGGTGGGAGGAGAGGGATAAACAAACTGTATCTTATGAATGCCATTTCAAAATAATGAGGAACTAATGCCCATTAATGTCTTGTTTTTTTAAAGGAAATTTTGGTTGCCAATTCTTACCATAGTCCACAAGTGGCTGTATACTGGAGGCATCTGATATCAAATAGGTAGATTCTGGTGGTAAAATGTGCCAGCCATCTTGTAAGAAGACTAGGGAAGGAGAACTTATTGTATGCTGAATGACTTCACCATTTATCTTTCTGGTTTCTTTCCCTAAGAGAAAACATAATTATAAACATCTAAAATGTTTTTGTCCTCACTACTAAAATTTAAGGATTCCATTAACAAATTCATACCTTTATGTATTGTCTTATTTGCACTAATGCTTTCATCTTTAGCATTTGTAGCTACACAGACCAATTCATCAATGATAGAGTTCTTCTGTCTTACAAAGTATCCAACCTTTCTTCCAAGACATGTAAGACTTTCAGTTGCTGTTGATATGACATCTCTTATCTATCAGTAAAAAGTTAAAATAAACCGTTTATTTCCCCACAAACTTTCAAGGGAAATGATGAAACCTCTTAAAAAATCATCCATTGATTCAAAGATGAAACAGATAACTTGATTTCTTGGATATTTCTTTTGGGAAATATCCAAGTAGGTATACCAATTCATCAACACATAACAACAAAGTACATGTAAGCTTACTTCTTGGTGATGTTTCAAGCCTTCAATTTCACCTTCATTTAGTTCAGAAGTTCGTCGCCTCTTACGCTATTATTAAAGAAGAAAACAGCTGTAGATTATGTAGTTCATATCCTTCTCTTAACTTCAGACTAACCTACCTTTCGTTTTCTAGACGTTTCTTCTTCGTCGTCATCTTCATGTTTTGTAGTATTGACGTATGGCGTCCACAGTTCAAATATATCTCTTCTGCATTGATAATTTAAAGGTTTGATGTCTCGTGTAATGGCCTCTGCATGATCGACTAAGAAACCATACTCATTGCTTGTTATAACCGCCACTTTGTACCAAGATGTTGGAGAATTTTTAAATAACAGCTACAACAAGCAAATTTGCTCAAGTAAATGTTGATATCAACCAGGCGTTCCTTATTTGAGGTTTGCAATGCAATATGGGAATTTTACAGTTGGCGCGCGCGCCTCAGTTGGGTGAATGTCTCGCAGAAAATACTCATTTTGAAAATTTAAAATTTCTAATCGGTCTATTTTTCTTATTAATATAAAAAGGACAATAAATTCATAAATAATAGCGCTCATAATATATATCTTTATCGAGTTCTACTGGTACGAATTTTAAAAGCTTTTTTTCATTTTTTTTTACCCTCTGATCTTGGGTCGCGCAATTAAAAATGAGCCATGCATATTCGAATTTCTACATCAATAAAACACAAATAGACTTTCAATTTTTTTAATTTCTATTTATTGATATTCTTATAACAGTTCCTAGTATTTTATTTCTATTTTTCATGCATATTCGAATTTCTACATCAATAAAACACAAATAGACTTTCAATTTTTTTAATTTCTATTTATTGATATTCTTATAACAGTTCCTAGTATTTTATTTCTATTTTTCTAAACACTTTTATTCTTCTCGAGAGCAGTGTCATTATGAATTGATCATCAAATGAATCAACATATATTTCACAACTTATTGACAAATCAATTATAATAGTTCAAATAAAGCAAAATCTATTCTACGTTTTAGCTTGAAACAATCTCCTTTGTAACTGCGGGAGAAAAGTTTTACTTTTTTCATGTGCGGCTCCCAACACACCTTCTAAGCCTTTCACTTTTATTTTTTCAGAGTCACTGATGTAACGCCTTTATTAGACGTCAAGGCGTCAAACTTTCGATATACAGAATATCCAAGATAGCCCCTTCGAGTTATGTTATATTTCTAAGGCTAAGCATGGAAAAGGTTGACCTGTGACTCTCTTCTTTTACCATCGACCAAAAATGACAATATTTTAGTTTTCGATTGACTTTACGCACATATATAAACATTTATTCAATAAAGTTATTAAAAATAAACCATTGGGAGCAAATATATTATAATACACTAACTTACTACCTACTTTAATTATTTTTCCTAATAATTTTGAGAGTTTCAAAATGTTTGAAATTGAAGTTTAACAAAACAACCGTCTTTTTACAAAGCACTTGTATTATGAATCGTTTAGTTTTTGATCTCTTCTTCCAGCTTTCTCCATCGCCAATAATCTTTAGAAGTTTCTCTCTACGTCAGACCTAGTTTTGCCACGACGCGCAATGCACTCTGGTATTATTTTCAGTTAACGAAATAAAAAGTTATCCCATGATGCTTTACGTCAAAAACGTTTGACTTCGCAAGGAGATTATTCATTGCCTTCTTTTATGCTGAACTTGTACTGTATTGTGCATTGAAGCTCATTGAAATCTTCCTTAGAAGAGCAGAACCTTCCCTAAAAATAAAACAAAAAATAACTATTATTTTGATTTGAACTATTACGCATTTTCATGTCTGTATAGGTCTTCGCCAGCGAAAGGGCCAAGGGGAAATCTGAGAATCGAAAATCAAAATTTCCTGGTATTGCTTTGAGTTTTTCAGGCCTAGATTTTTTTAACCAATCAGAAACCAAAGGGTCAATTAGGAACACTGACCAAAAGGAACGCAGGCTCACTAACAAAAATATCACTGCTTTTAGCCTGCATTGCTCGGCGATCAGAGGTTACACTACTTGGTTCCTGATGAATGCGTAAAGACTTACTTTTTCCTTATAGATCCACGTAGTGAACCAAATTTATTTTTCAAGTATGGCTCTAGTTGGTTCATTAGTTTACTGTAATTCCTCTCCAGCTCTTTTTGGTAAGCCCGCTGGTCACTTTTTATTAACTGCTTGTTCAGATGAAGAGCGTCACCACACCTTGAGGAGAAAAAGGTAGAGATGATTGATATACGAAGATTAGTACAGAACTGGACCCGCTTTTCTCATTATTGCATAAATTTATATATCAGAAACAAAAGAAAAACAGCGCACGCACGAAATACAATCCTTACCTTTTCGCTTTTCGGTTCGTTTTCGCCGCGCGCGCATTAATAAAAATGGCTCTAGCTCTCGACTCTACAAGTCGGGTTGTCAAAAAAAATCATCGCCAGAAAACCGCGCCGCTACCCATGTCACGCATGGTTAACCCGGCTCAGAAGAAAATACGGCCGGCGAAAAGTTATGAGAAATGTATGGGTTTAAAACAAAAAGTGTCTAAAATATAGCCTGTGTGTTGGCGGATCAAAAATGTCTGCATCACAATTTGTAATTCATCTATAGGACATTATAACCTGCAAGAAAAATATTACTTTAATCTAAATTTGAGGTTTCCTTTTTAAATTTCAAAATGACTCCTAGAGAAATCGCACTGAAAGCAGAGGTTTGTATGAGAACGGAAAAATAAACGAAAGTTAAATTAGTTTGTAATTCGCCGAAACAGAGAATAGACGACAAAAGAAACAAATGTGTGCATTCAGAAATATTGTTTAATTATTTGAGCACCAGCTCGAAACTAAGTCTCGGCTCTAGGATAAAATCCGAGGTTTCCTTTCGATTGCTGAACAATAACAGCAGTTAAACAGCTTAAAAATACCTCCATGTTTCCCCGTTAAAGTTCGCAAAATGCCCTGACTTCGGGGCTTGATATCTTCGCAAAGAATAAGCCAAATCTCGTAGTTGAAACGCCATTTTGAAGAGCAACTCTCGATCGGGGCACACAATAGCATATTTGGTCCCAATATCCAGTGGAACCCCCAGAAAATAGCGCCCGAATGTATGTACCATCGCAGAAAGGTCTTTAAGCCCGCGAATGAATCAGCGGTTTTTCTGTGTAGCCTGAGGCCGACGGAAATGTCAGCGGTTTTTACTAAACTGGCGGGAAATTTGAATACCGCTGACCGCACTTGCATGTCGCGGTTTTCTGGCGATGTTTAGCTACCTGTCATTAAACTTTGTGGAAAGGCAAATAACGCTTGTTAATCAGTATGGATATTCCAAGCTTGCGTAGACATTTTTAAATGCGTTTTTGATTACGCGCACATTATCTGTACCTGCCATAGCAACTCACAACACTTTCACAATTATCATAAATGCTGCTCATAATATCTATTACCTCAATAACAATTATAATAGTCATTATATTATATTTGGTGTTGGTACCTTTTCATAAACTCTTTGAATGCAAGTCTCAGCTTGTGATGGTGTCGGCTGTAGTTCTGTGATTGGCTATCGGGGTCTTCGTCTCCATTACTCTCTGCATCCAAGAAGACATTTGCGATCTCCAAGGGTCCCTATTGTTATAATTAAAACTTATGGTCAGGCTAGCTTAGAGGTTTGACACATGAAACGGGGTGGTAGCAAAGGGGGTAATATAATCAAAACTTATGGTCAGGCTAGGTTAGAGGTTTGACACATGAAACGGGGTGGTAGCAAAGGGGGTAATATAATCAAAACTTATGGTCAGGCTAGCTTAGAGGTTTGACACATATGAAACGGGGTGGTAGCAAAGGGGGTAATATAATCAAAACTTATGGTCAGGCTAGCTTAGAGGTTTGACACATATGAAACAGGGTGGTGGCAAAGGGGGTAATGGTGAAGGGGGTAGTTGTGAAGGGGGTTGAGAGATAGGGGTTGAGAGAGAGGGGACGATAAGGAGGTTATATTCATCTAAGTTACCTGATTGACAGTGGTTCCAATAGAACCCTGTAACACCATCTGTAACATCTTAGCATCAGGTGGGAGTTGATTTATAGCATTTACCAGCTCATTGCTTCTGTTTTGCATGTCTTCGATAGCAACTTCGATGGGTTTTAGGACAATCTAATAATGATGAAAATCCATCAATAAATTTGAACTATAATTTGTGTCAGAATAGGTAATGGTAGCTCGGTGTGTTTACGTAAATAGCTCAGCTTGGGTAGGAAGGAAAGACAGAGGAAATGGGGATAGGAAGGGAAAAACAAGCTCCGTATGCTCCTGGCTGATTAGTTGCCATTGGTTGGTTGTATGGACACGCGTGAAAAACGTCTGCGCATGCTCTAAGTCCGTATGCAAATTAGTCAAAAGCGTCTTCTTGCTATTGTAAAAATATGCAAATTTGACTTTCACACTTGCCTGAAGAATAGTCTTTACGAAATGCCAAAACTTAGAGTCAGTTCTTGAAACTTAAGGCTAATTCTTTCATATTGTCTTTATTAATACAGAATCTTGGTCCCACAAAAGTATACCCATGAAATTTTTTGTATACTCGGAGAAAACAAAAATTTATTTTCTCACTAAAACTCTTGTAAATTCTTGGATTAAATTCTAGTGTCGGTTGTATGTAGTTGAACATGAAGTAAGGTGTGGATATCACATGATGCAATCTTACCTGTTCTCGATGAATAACGCTGATTCTAGTCTTAACATACGGAAAAGAGTTCGCAACAGTGAGCGTGGTCTTGCGCTTGTACTGATTGGCGAGGTCACCTCGTTTCTTGCCACCTGGTGTGAATGGCGTTACGTACATAAAGCGACCTGTAACAAAACGGTGATTCCGTATAAAGTATCCGCGCCACGCACATGGATTTCAAAGTAAAATGTAACGCCTTAGTAAATAAAAAAGTTTGAACAGAAAGAGGGGATGCATACTAGGCTAAAGGGGTCTGGAATATTTGCGCAAGATCTAATGTCAAATTAAACACTTCCAACAATTTGTAATTCAGTTATTTCTGTTATGAGCTGTTTGAAGACGAGCAGTGATCATTTCTAAAGGTTCAATGCGTGAAAGCGCAATATCAAAGCAAGTAAAATACATACGTAGATTGTAGTTCTTGTCAAAGTAGGTTATCCGATCTTTCATTTCGTATTCATCAAAGTATGGCTCAACGTAAGTCAGCTGGATGTAGGCCTTGTTGGGATCCAGTTTTTGTCGATCTACAGTGTCTGAATCTTTGATGACCTCGAAATATTCCTCGCCGAACTTCTCGCCATAGAACCCCTTGGTTTTATGAAAGAAACAATTAATGTAGGCATAGAGAAAACTTCGTATGGATATGAAAAACCAATGCAAGGCATGGGACGTGCCGTACCGTGACGTTACAGTGTCTGAGCCTTTTCATTGGATGATCAGTGATCTCGCGCGCTGTTATTGGTTCAAAGGATGTTGTCAATTCGTGCCGTGACCGTGACGGTACCGTGTCTGAACATTTTCATTGGCTGAGCAATAATCTCGCGCGCTGTTAGAGTAGTTTTCGTATGAGTGGGAAACACAGTACCGCCTTACAGCACGTACACGAAACGAATGATGTAACACTGAAATGGCTTCCCATTGTCTTCTAGAAATTTTACCAATCACAACGCGTACTTACAGCTACGGTAAGATACGGTACAGCTACAGTACGACTACAATTTTGTCGTATCGTTTTCCACTCATACGAAAACCGCTCTATTGGTTCAAAGGCTGTTGTCAATCCGTACCGTGACCGTGCCGCGGTTCACAATCATACGAAATCTTCACTGAATCAAGGTACGGTACACTTGTAAAAATAAGTTCGATTAACTGATTCTACACTTAAATAATATATGCTTTTATAAAATAGTTCAGATATAACGCGCGCTCTGATTGGCTGATAGCCGTGTTTACATGAGGCTATGTAAACACGGCAATTTCAATATTTTATAAAACAAATAGAAAACGTTATGCCATGTTTACATAACCTGATATAAACACTCGGGAGGGTTTGGGAGAAGTCTTGAGCTCTGTGTAAACCTCGCTTGCGGCTCGGTTTTACACAACAACTTTCGACTTCTCCCAAACTTCCCTCGTGTTTATATCAGGCTATGTAAACACGGCAAACGTTTTCTATTTGTTGAATGATTGTGCCTTACTTGTAGTCTGTGGGATATCTCAGGAAGCTTTGTAATGGCTGGTTCTTTGTAAATGTACTCCTCGCCGTCAAGATCGCAGAATTTCGGGCCATAAAATCCGACACGGAAGTAGGTACCCATCATACGCTTTCCTTCCTGGAGGACACAGAAAATAAGAGAAAATATTTACAGAGTTCGTACTTAGAAATAAATCTGAAATTCCAGAAGTAATCAATGAGTATTCAAAGAGTCAAAAACAAATTTTCAAGGAGTATTATCAGTTGTTACTATGGCTTAAAGGACATTCTCACGCGAACTAACCTGATTTTTTTTTGCAAAAAGTAAGCATGCTTTGAAAGCACTAGGTTGATTCGCTAAGTCATGCTCAATTAGAGTAAAAATTCGAGGAGTTTCCAAGGAGTTTTAACAGAAATTCTAAAATTCAAGAGCATTTCGAGGGCACTTGAAAACTCAAATTAAATTCATGGAGTTTTCAAGGAGTATTTAGCGTCAAAATTGTTCAAGGGAGATATGTAGTAGAAACGAGACGGAAAGGAAACTGAAAAAGATAAGTAATGGGAAGGGAGGAAATAGACGAGAAAGAAATAAAAGGGAAGGGAAGGGAAGGGAGGAAATGGATGAGAGGTGAGAATTAAAGTGGAGGGAAGGAAAAAAGGGATAATAAGAAATTTATGATTTTGAACACAAAAATCGTTAAGAAAATTTTTTAATTTGAAATAAAATGATCTGACATACCGTACGTATGATATCGCTGAAGGCCTTACTAAGTTTGTCGTGAGAATTAGCGAGCTCTCTGTAATCTCTGCGTGCCTCCAAGATGGGAATGAGAAGTTTATACACTTCGTTTACACATTCAAACAGTTGCGCGCTCATGAAGGTACTGGCAGCGGTTTTTAGTAGACCAACCA